>JAYESA010000007.1:207051224-207086224 GCA_036927795.1 Iris macrosiphon | reverse complement strand
CGATCACATAACGAACTTGTGCTCAAGGCACTTAGCTAGTATTCATGTTTCTCACCTGCAGTTACTTTTCCACTACTTGTATCGTTCTTTAGTTTACATTGCAGCTACTTTTGTGCTCCAGCATATATTTATTTCCTGTGCATCTTGTATACTTTTCTATTGCTCGTCATATATACCTTACCATGTATTTGGAGTTGCTTTCAGAGTTATGTACTTCGCTCCAGTCCTGACTGGGCATATTTTTTCCAGAGGATCCTGAGGACTATTGCCCGACGTTCTACGGGCCGGGTGTTGACGACTGTTGTGACCCCGTGATCGAGGAGGAGTGCGCCGAGGAGACGCCGTTAGCACCCTAGTTAGCTAGGTGGGTTTCCTGGGTTATTCCCAGTGTTTTATTTTGGATGATTGTATTTATTCTTTTGTTGCCTGTGAGGTATTGTAGCTATTATGGCCTTGGACTGTATTATTTTGGATTGTCTTGCTCTCTTGGTTCTGTTTCTTTGTTTATATCATATCGTGCTTATATTCTTCCTCTAGATTTTGTGATTGAGATTATTGATATATATATTGCGTGGTTGCCCTCCTTTTGGAGAGGATTTTGATATATATATTGCGTGGTTGCCCTCATTTTGGAGAGGTCATGCCGGATTTTTCTGTGAGATATAGATAGATATGGTTGACCTAGAACGGACCTTTACAGCGTTCTACCGCCGATTCTGCGGCGTAGGCTGGATGTACCCACGGCTCATGCCCGATTTTTGGGTGCGGGTCATGACACGTTTTTGGTGGTGGCCCATGCAGGTCTAATTTTTAGGTTTACCTGCAATAGGATATAGGAGGGGATCCTGTACGCCGATGACTGGATCGAGCATATAGAGGGCATCTTCAGGCTGGCGATGATCCCAGCTAGCATGCAGATAGAGGCAGCGGGCAGCCAGATGTCCGACCTTGCCCTTACTTGGTTCCGCACGGATACGCGGATAGCAGCTCCGGGATTGACTTGGGAGACTTTCAAGAGGCTTTTCAAGGAGAAGTTCTTTCCGGACGTGGCTCTCAGTGCATTGGAGAGTCAGTTTGAGGCGCTCGTTCAGGGGAGTATGTCAGTGGACGAGTATGCAGCGGAGTTCTGTCGTCTGGGCAGATTTGTCGAGGGGTTGTCTGAGGCAGCGAAGGCGCGAAAGTTTCGCAAGGGCTTGGTCATGGCGGTCAAGTCCTTGACCAGGAGCGATTGTAAACTCCCTCACCCAAAATAGGTATTTGTGTATATTTTATATTATTATATTTATTATAGATGTTGAATTTATTTAGAGTATTTTCTTAGTTAATTAGAAAATAATTTTTTTAGTATATTTACTTATATAAATATTCATTTAGAATTATTTTAGGTTATTTTAGATTTTTGGAGATTTTTCTAGAATTTTGGTAATTAAAACTTAGAAAACATAAATTTCTAGGACTTCTATGATTTACTATACGACCATACTTGCATGTCGTTCCTACCAAATATTTATTTTAGTTTAAAATATTTAATTATATTTTTTTGTAATTTATTTAGAATTTTAAGAAATTTATTTAGATTTTAAAATTATTTAGGATTTATTTGGATATATATAGTCTTAATATTAGATATATGTTAATTTAGTGTTAATAGATATTAATAAGATTTTATAAATTATTTGTATTATCTTTAATTATATTTAAGATTATAAATTATTGAGATAAATTCAAACTCTATTTTAAATTAATTCAAATCATGAACCTACTAGGAAATCAACTTCATGCATATCCTATCCTTATTTAAATTCATCATAATCCTATCCAAATTAACCAATCCTAGTTGTATTTAATTAAGTAGTGTCCACCATTATAAATACCTCATCCTTCATATTTTTTTTCCCCAATTTTCTCTCTTTTTCGTCCGAAAATAGTCAAAATTTGTCATAAATTCAGCCTCATTTTCTACTAGTTATGACGAATTAAAAAGACGATATCTCCTAGCTCCGGACTGCAAACACGCTCCAGTTTTTTTTGTTAGAACGATAATGAGGTTAAATTTCTGATTATATAAATTGTTTTTCTAAATTATTAGTATTAAATTCTGGAAAATTCGTAGAGCACAACATATCCGAAAATAGACGTGTTTCGATATTTTTGCGATTCCCGGAGAACCAAAAATCAGATTCATGAACCGTTTAAAGTTTCGGAAAAGCTAATGTCGAGATCATCGACATATATTTTTCCCAGAATTTATTTTTAAGTATTTACATACTGTTAATTCTGTAGAACTTCTAGGTTAGAATTTAACCATCGGTGCACAATACAAAATTTGTATGTGCCATAATTCCCAAACGAATTTGAATTTGGACGAGCCGTAAATTCCAGTATGTTTTTGATGCTGAAATCTATAAAAAATCATGCATAAAAGTCGAGTTTGTATCGGTTGACTTTTTGGTCAACAGATCGTCTCGATTTGCGTGCCATGAGTCTCGAGTTGATAAAAATTCAGTTTCTTTGGACAAAATTTAGAAATTAACACAAAAATTAGAATAATAAGATTAAAATAGGATTTTAGAGTAATTATTCCAAAATTAAATAAATTAAAATAAATTATCTTTTGACGTGATAAATTTGTAATACATAGGCTATTTGGACTGTGACTTGGACTCTGATTCATACCAGCAGCAGGACCCCAGGCAGGTATACATTGCCATTGTACTGTTATTTATATTCCATATGTTGCATGCATCTTTATTTTCTGTCCTTAGTTCATATATTTTAATTGTTATATAAAATGCTCGCGACGGTGACGTCGCGATAGGTTTTTATTTATGTATTGCATTGACCTTGTTCATGAGACTACCCCATTATCATGTAGCACCATTAGGTTTCATTTGACTGTGACACATATTTTTACACGAGTTGTGAGTCTCATATAGATCACGGACGCACGTATTGACTGATCATCGGTATGTGTGGGACGTGCGTTAGGAATAACTGCTGTTAAAAACTTTGCATGCTAGTAGACTTGGCAGTTATTAGAGGTCCATGGACATAGCCTATTGTAGTACGGAGGTCCCATCCTTGTCCTTATTTGGTTGCAGGATTGGGCTAGGGTACTAAGAATAGGCTATGGACCAAATCGTGTCATGGATGTGACATGCTTAGAGCATGGGGTGGGGAGAACAACAAGTACCGCATTTGAGCTCATTTACACTTTTTTCTATTGTACGCCCGGATTTTCCGCTGGAGATACGGGTGGTGATGACCACTATATATTATATTATTATCAGGCGGGCCTCCGGCGTTCGAAAGTCATCGTGCCTTTGTAGGCCCCTGGATCTCCAATAGAGAACCATGCCAAATCCCAGGTTTTCAGCCAGATAGCTCACTTATGGGAAAAGTTGTTCTTAACTGCATTCACTTAGATGGTTAGGTGACCCATTGGATATTTATTTCAGTACTTTATTGGCATGTGTTTAAGTATACTTGTTATGTCCCTCTGAGGACCTGGTCCGCTGCCAGGTGTACCTGTTCTTGAGTATTTACAGGAGCGCAGATTTGGATGGTTATAAATGCTTCGTGGATGTCTTCTCTTCGAGCCGTGATCGATAACTGGTATACTTATATTGGGCTTGATTGTGTTGTACTCATATTGTATTTACTTTTCTATTTGAGTTGGTAGTGGATTTGTTTCCATCCAACTATCCCCCTTAGATACTTCTTATTGAGATCTAGTTTCATAGACATTTGTTATTTTATTCATATTTGATTTTCGTGGATGAGATTTAGATTATACCCTGTGACTTGTATTACATTTTATACCACTTGTGGATTTGATATTCATATTACAGCGTACGTGTGAATTTGGTTTCCATATATTGGAGTTGCCATATCCATACGGCTGGCATGCTTACGTGTCCTAGTCCTACGTATTTTTGGGACTGGGGCATGACAGCGACCGCGAGGCGACCTTCGAGCAGATTATCAGCGACGCACAGAGGGCTGAGGATGATTTGGAGCTGAAGACGAAGAGGAGCAGAGATGCTTCAGGAGCAGGTAGCCGTGCAGGCCCAGCCAAGAGGCCATTCCAGCAGACCCAGCAGCACCAGGGTCAGGGTCGTGCGCCCTTCTGGCAGGTGCCCCAGCAGCAGAGGCAGGGTCAGCAGCAGGGCCAGAGGCAGCCCATCGTTTTCCCTTTCTGTAAGAAGCCAGGGCACGGATGGGACATATGCAGAAAGAGGCTGGGCAGATGTTTATTGTGTGGCGCAACAGATCACCAGCTGAAGGATTATCCTTCAGCGCTTGCCCGTCCAGCCAGGGCGGAGGAGCCGCTCAGAGGGCACCAGCCAGAGCACTTGCAGCGCAGCAGAGAGGTTAGCCTTTGCAGACTCAGCAGTAGAGGTTCGCCCAGCACCAGTAGCAGCACCGAGGAGGACAACAATGTCGAGCTTTTGCCCTGACAGTAGACGAGGCCGAGCCAGTTGGTGATGTTATCTCAGGTTCTGTTCTTCTTGATTCCATTCCAGCTCTTGCTTTATTTGATTCCGGTGCTTTCCATAGCTTTGTGTCTGTATCTTTTGCTGTTAGACACCATCTTGTTGCTGAACCTTTAGCTAGACTCTGCAAGATCACGACCGGGGGTGGTATCATCCTAGTCCGTGATGTCTGCAGAGACCGGAGAGTTACCTTGGGAGGCCGGGAGTTGAGTGTGTGCCTACTCGTAATGCCACTTCCGAGCTATGATATTGTACTCGGGATGGATTGGTTGAGTACGCATTGTGCTAGTATAGATTATCGTGGAGGCAGAGTTTTGTTCAGTCCGCCAGGTGAGCCAGAGTTTCAGTTTGCCAGAGGAGCAGCGGAGCAGACCGAGAGAGTCTTCTGCGGAGCCCTGGTGGTAGAGCCGAGGTCGCTACATCCACTGATAGAGGAGTACATGGATGTCTTTCCGGAGGAGTTGCCAGGATTACCTCCGGACAGAGACGTGGAGTTCTCCATAGACTTGGTGCCAGGCGCGGAGCCGATATCCCAGCACGTCTATAGAGTTAGCAACAGTGAGCTGATAGAGTTGAAGAAGCAGGTGGATGAGCTACAGGACAAGGGATTTATCAGATCTAGTTCTTCTCCGTGGGGTGCTCCGGTACTTTTTGTGCCGAAGAAGGATGGGTCGATACGGATGTGTATCGACTACAGGGCTCTGAACAACCTCACAATCAAGAACAAGTATTCGCTGCCGCGTATTGATGATCTTTTTGACCAGTTGAGCGGAGCGAGGGTGTTTTCCAGGATTGATCTGAGGACAGGCTACCACCAGGTGAAGGTCAGGAAGGAGGATATTCCGAAGACAGCTTTTCGGACCAGATATGGACAGTATGAGTTCTTGGTGATGTCGTTTGGGTTGACTAATGCTCCGGCAGTGTTCATGAATCTGATGAACAAGGTGTTCCATCAGCATCTGGACAGGTTTGTGGTGGTGTTTATAGATGATATCTTGGTGTATTCGAAGACCCCAGAGGAGCACGAGGAGCATCTGAGGATAGTGTTGGAGACTCTCAGGAAGGAGAAGCTTTATGGAAAGCTCTCGAAGTGTGAGTTCTTCCTTGACAAGGTTGAATTCCTTGGTCATGTGGTGACTGGAGAGTGTATCTCGGTGGATCCGAGAAAGATCATGGCAGTTGAGGCATGGAGTGCTCTGAGTTCAGTAGCCGAGGTCAGGAGTTTCTTGGGACTGGAAGGTTACTACAGGAGATTTGTTCAGGATTTTTCCCGGATTGCAGAGCCGTTGTCCAGGCTGACTCGGAAGGACGTGGAGTTTGTTTGGTCAGAGGAGTGCCAGATCGCCTTTGACGAGCTGAAGAGGAGGTTGACGACAGCTCCAGTGTTGACGTTGCCATCAGGTTCTGGAGGATTCACTATCTGTAGTGATGCATCGGGGAAGGGACTGGGTTGTGTATTGCAGCAGAATGGGAGGGTGATTGCCTATGCTTCCAGGCAATTACGTCCTCATGAGAAGAACTACCATACCCACGATTTGGAGTTGGCAGCGGTCATCTTTGCTCTGAAGTTGTGGAAACACTATTCATATGGAGAGCGTATGGAGATCTTCACAGACCACAAGAGCTTGAAGTATGTGTTTACCCAAAAAGAGCTGAACATGAGGCAGAGGAGATGGTTGGAGTTGATGAAGGACTTTGACATATCGTTGCAGTATCATCCAGGGAGTTGCGGATGCATTGAGCAGGTATCCGGTAGCTATGTGCCTGACTACAGATCGTTATCTTCTGGCAGATCTAGAGAGCTTGGGCATTGAGGTGATAGTGCCTGGAGTTGAGATACAGATGTGGGGACTGCAGATTCAGTCAGAGTTGGTAGACCGGATCAGGGCTACACAGTTTGAGGATGAGTCCCTGAGGAGCATCAGGGCGCAGGTTCAGATGGGATTAGCAGATGACTTCACCATTGCTGATGATGGTTCTTTGCGGCACGGTACCAGGTTGTGTGTGCCGAGTGGGTCGTTGCGCGAGGAGGTTCTCCAGGAGGCGCATTGATCCCAGTACTCTATGCATCCCGGTGCCAATAAGATGTATAAAGATCTGAGACAGCATGTATGGTGGTACGGGATGAAGCGGGAGGTAGCACGCTTCGTATCCCGATGTTTAGTGTGCCAGCAGGTGAAGGCGGAGAGGCAGAGGCCGGGAGGTTTGCTCCAGCCGTTACCCATTCCGGAGTAGAAATGGGAGCATGTGACCATAGATTTTGTTTCTGGACTTTCCCGTTTTCCAGGCGGGAAGGATGCGATTTGGGTCATCGTGGACAGGTTGACCAAATCGGCCCACTTTCTACCATTCAAAGTGGGTACGTCTACAGAGAGGCTAGCAGAGATGTATGTGCGTCAGATAGTCAGACTGCATGGAGTTCCAGTGAGCATAGTATCAGATCGGGACAGTCGCTTTACTTCGCATTTTTGGAGGAGTCTGCAGGCTAGCTTGGGCACCCAGCTCAAGTTTAGTAGTGCATATCACCCGCAGACAGATGGTCAGTCAGAGAGGACCATTCAGACACTTGAGGACATGCTTCGGACTTATGTTTTGGATTTCAGAGGCTCTTGGGAGGATCACTTGCACTTGGTAGAGTTTGCTTACAACAACAGCTACCAAGCCAGTATCGAGATGTCACCTTTTGAGGCATTGTATGGGCGGAGGTGTCGTACTCCGTTGTTATGGGATGATGCAGGTGAGAGAGCTTTGCTTGGCCCAGAGATGGTGGTTGATGCGGCGGAGAAGGTCAAGCTCATTAGAGATAGACTTCGGGTGGCGCAGGACAGGCAGCGGCATTGGGCCGATAGCCACCGGAGACCTTTGGAGTTCGAGGTATAGCTTAGAATCTAGATTTTGTTCTTGTGTTTGCTTGTGATTGCTTGTTTTAGACTAAGTGCTAAGACCTTGTTTGTGCTAGGTTGGAGATCTGGTGTTCCTGAGGATTTCTCCGACGCGGGGCACTATTCGCTTCGGTGGAGGCGGGAAGCTTAGCCCACGTTTCGTTGGACCCTTCCGTATCCTCGAGAGGGTCGGCGCCGTGGCGTATAGGCTTGAGTTGCCGCCTACGCTGGAGGGAGTTCATGATGTGTTCCACGTATCGCAGTTGAGACGGTACGTGGCGGATCCCAGTCACGTATTGGATCACTCGGAGATCGAGGTGGGCCCTACTCTTGGCTATCCAGAGCAGCCGGTGGAGATTCTGGATCGGCGGAAGAAGGTGTTGAGGAACCAGACTATTCCCTTGGTTCGCGTCGCGTGGAGGCATCACTCTCCAGGTGAGTCGACATGGGAGAGGGAGGATGAAATGCGCGAGCGATACCCCTATCTCTTCGAGCCCTGAGGTATGGTTCATTTCTTTGCATTCCTGTCCTAGTTTCGTCTTTTAATTTCGAGGACAAAATTATTTTAAGGAGGGTAGGTTTGTCACTACCCGATTCTAGAAAATAGGATTTTTTTTATTTTTATTTGGTAAATTGTGTATTGTATTTAATTAATTATATTTATATTTATTTAGTGCTTGTATTATTTTTTTAATGATTGTTTTAGGGTTTTGGCTAGCCTGGACCCATGTCAGACCCTAGTGGACCCATGTCCGACCCAGCCCACACCCTTGTGAGAATTATTTTGGGGCTTAGAAATATTTATTATATTTTTAGAAGGTTAGTGGGAGAGATTTGGAGCTAGTTTGAGTGCTTTTGGAACCCGGAACCCGAAACCAAGTGAGTAGGGGCATTTTGGGAATTTGGAACTTTGTAACCCCATTTATTTCTACATGGCCGGCCTACCTACCCCCCCATTCCCGACCACAACAGCCAAGGAGCAGCCTCTTCTTCCCCTCTCTTCATTCTTCACTTCTTTCTTCTTCTTCTTCTTCTTCTTCTCCTTCTTCTTCTTCTCCACTTCTTCTTTCTTCTTCCCTCCTTCTCCAAGTAAGTTCTTCTTCACTTTTCTTCCTTCTTTCTTCCATTCCTTCTTCTTTATGCTAGCCCTAACCTTGCATTTTCCCTAACCCAGGTGTGAGAAGCTTAGATCTAGTATGGGAGCTAGATTTGGTGGCTTGGAGCTTGAGGGAGGTGATTCCAAGTAGATCGGAGACTTTGGCCTTGGGATTTTAACTCCCAAGAGGTAAAACCTAACTTTTTCCTTGATAATTATTTTTGTGTAGTGTAATTAGTGTTGTAGAACCTTCCTAGACCCTAAGCCTACCCGTAGGAGGAAGTTGGAACTAGTTTGGTTGAGTTTAGAGACTTTGACATTAGGTTTTGTATCGAATTCGGGTGGAATCCGAATTTGGCCCAATTTTGGGTGATGTCCTAGGTTAGACGGACCTAGGTAGACATTGTCGGGTGTCTAGAGAGTGAGTGCGTGTCTCCGTTCGGACACGGAAAGTCGTATCGCGGAAAAACGGGCATTTCGGGTGAAATTGGGGTTTTTCGTCGTCGTCGATTCTAAGTGCGTGCGCGTTTCTGCCACGGGCCTAGAATCGACACGTGAGCACTTTTTCTAGGATCTAGACATCGTTTAGAGCACGTGGGTAAATTTTGGGCCGATTCCGAGTTTGTTTGGTGTGCGTTTCAGGAGGTTTTCCGAGCCGCGCACCACGTGTTCGTCGAAATGACCGAACGGCCATTTTGACTTGGTTTCCTCGTTTCGGACTTGTACGTGCGTTGGGTTAGTATCGGGGAGTGTGTGCTAGAGTTCTCGGGCTATATTATATATATTTTAGGGTGTTGGTGAGTGTCGGGGTCGTTGGACGTGAGTGGGACGTGTTGTTTGTGTGTTGTTGTGTGTTGTGTTGTGTTAGTGTATATATATATATATATATATATATATATATATATATATATATATATATATATATATATATATATATATATATATATATATATATATATATATGTATATATTTATATATTTATATATATATGTGTGTATTTATATCTATGTGCTTGTGTGTGTATAAGTCTATGTGTATATATATATATATGTATATGTGTAAGTGTGCTTGTGTGTGTATATATATATATATATATGTGTGTGTGTGTGTGTGTGTGTGTGTGTATGTGTAAATATATATCTTAGAGTGTGTGTGTGTATTGATATGTATATATATATATTTGTATGTGTGCATATATATATTAATATAGGTGTTTATATATATATATATATATATATATATATATATATATATATATATATATATATATATATATATATATATATATGTGTGTGTGTGTGTGTGTGTGTGTGTGGTTACGTGTTTAAGTGTGTGTGTGTATTAGTGTTTGTGAGTGTGTTAGTGTGTGTGTTAGTATATAGATATAAGAGTGTGTATATATATGTATCTAGTTGATATATATATATATATATATATATATATATATATATATATATATATATATATATATATATATATATATATATGGGATTATATATAAGTATATAGGCGTGTGTGTGTGTGTGTGTGTGTGTTTGTGATGGAGGGGGGAGGCAGCCAACAGCCGCAGCGAGGTGCAGCAGCAGCCAAGAGCAGTAGCAGCAGCATGTGGAGCAGCCAGCAGCAGCATCAGCACAAGCAGCAGCAGCAGCAAGCTCCAGGGTAGCGAGGGCTAGTGAGGGAGAAAGGAAGATTGATATATATATGTTGATAGATAGATAGATAGATAGATATATCAATAGATAGATAGATAATAAGTTAGATAGATAGATAGATAGATAGATATATAGATATCTAGATATATATATATATATATATATATATACATATAGTTAGATAGGTAGCTAGATAGTTACCTAAATAGGTAGATGGATAGTTAGACGGGTAGTAGATAGCTAGATACTTAGATATATATATATCTATCTAAGATATAGATATCTATATACCTATAGTTATATATATATAGGTGTATAGGTAAGGTAATGGGTATTTGGGTATGTGTGTGTGGATATCTATATATATAGGTATATACATACTTAGATATATATAAATATGGTAGATATCTATATTACCTAGCCTAGATTAATAACTAGGTATAATTATTAGTTAGATAGCTAGTTAGAGGGGTTTGAGAGCGGTATCTCAATACCTTGAGATATCCAAGGTATTGAGTTTCGAGCGGGGTATTTGAGCATTAGGCTAGGAAATGTTTTGGAATAATTTTTATATGCTTATGTATATATATTTACGCATGCTAGCATATGTTTTAGCGGGTTTAGGCGGGGTGCGTGGCCTAGGGCGAGGTATCGGATACCGAGGGTATCCCGGTATCTCGATTAGGCGAGTTTGTGAGTTTAGTAGCTTAATGAGCTCGGTTTGACCTATAATTTCAGGGGCACCCTAGTTTGACCTAGCTTTGACCATAATTGTCCCCGTTGACCATAAAAGTCAACGTTTGACCTAGTTTTGACCTAGAGTTGACTTTTTGGACCCCGTGTTGACTTTTTGACCCAATTTTCACCGGTTTGACCCGTTCGACCTAGAATAGCCCTAGAAGCCTATTTTTAATTATTTTATATCAGTTTAAATGCTTAGAACCCTGTTTAATCCTTGCTTTTCACATTAGGTCCTTGCGACACCGGTCCGGATCTCGATCCTCATCAGTTGCTCAGGACATCAGGCGAGTACCTACCTCTGATAGTTTCCATTTCATGATAGCGTTTATATCACCTGTTCTAGAACTGTAATACTTGATTCTGACACATTATTACACGAGCTGATACTAGTGGATCCCGTCATGAGATGCTATCCCCCTTACCGTGTTCAGCGGGTACTCTATCACGTGTATTTCATCATGTGCTTCGGGTATTGATTCTCATGTGCTATCATGTGCTTCTTGTGCTCTCGCCTTCGTGTGCGTGAGCTATTATCATGTACGTAGCGTGTTGTGGTTGGATCCAATGGTGTTAGTAGGGGAGGGGAGTAGGAGTTGGTTATGTGATCAAAGCCAAACAGTATTCATGTGTATGTCGGTTATGCAACTCACGCATAACGGAGTTATCGTAGTGTTTTTTATGTGCAACCTAAGCCGATCACATAACGAACTTGTGCTCAAGGCACTTAGCTAGTATTCATGTTTCTCACCTGCAGTTACTTTTCCACTACTTGTATCGTTCTCCAGTTTACATTGCAGCTACTTTTGTGCTCCAGCATATATTTATTTCCTGTGCATCTTGTATACTTTTCTATTGCTCGTCATATACACCTTACCATGTATTTAGAGTTGCTTTCAGAGTTATGTACTTCGCTCCAGTCCTGACTGGGCATATTTTTTCCAGAGGATCCTGAGGACTATTGTCCGACGTTCTACGGGCTGGGTGTTGACGACTGTTGTGACCCCGTGATCGAGGATGAGTGCGCCGAGGAGACGCCGTTAGCACCCTAGTTAGCTAAGTGGGTTTCCTGGGTTATTCCCAGTATTTTATTTTGGATGATTGTACTTATTCTTTTGTTGCCTGTGAGGTATTGTAGCTATTATGGCCTTGGACTGTATTATTTTGGATTGTCTTGCTCTCTTGGTTCTGTTTCTTTGTTTATATCATATCGTGCTTATATTCTTCCTCTAGATTTTGTGATTGAGATTATTGATATATATATTGCGTGGTTGCCCTCCTTTTGGAGAGAATTTTGATATATATATTGCGTGGTTGCCCTCCTTTTGGAGAGGTCATGCCGGATTTTTCTGTGAGATATAGATAGATATGGTTGACCTAGAACGGACCTTTACAGCGTTCTACCGCCGATTCTGCGGCGTAGGCTAGACGTACCCACGGCTCATGCCCAATTTTCGGTTGCGGGTCGTGACACATTTTTGGTGGTGGCCCATGCAGGTCTAGTTTTTAGGTTTACCTGCAATAGGATATAAGAGATAGGCTGAGAGAGAGTGTGCTCAATCACAACTAGGACCCCTCCTGATTTTTCTTGCTATCTTAATTTTTTCCTGAAATTGTTTTCTTTTGCAATGTTACTGTCCTTCATTGATGTTATCGTTTCTTGCACTATATTGACTTCTTTTGATCTGTGTTCAGGATGTCTCCGAAGACCAGATCTCAGCGCACCGCCCCAGCAGCTGCCACCGAGAGGTCTGCCACATCTCGACCTGCTCGACTTTCGGCAGCCGCTACCGCTCCACTCGCCACTCCTATGGTTGAGGGAGCGTCAGTTTCTCTCGGAGTTCCCCTTACTCCCATTGATCCGAGAGTCACCCCAGTTGTTCCGGTGGTACCTCCTCCACCATCGCCTGCGCCAGTGGATGCTACGCAGTTGTTCGCATTCTTCTGAGAGATGATGGATGCGCAGCACCGCCAGGCAGATGTTATGAGGATGGACATTGAGAATGCTCATCAGGTGGCTATGACAGCGGTCGAAAGGGTGGCTCCGATCCAGCCACAGCCAGAGCAGGCTCAGTATCCTAGGCCGGGTACTATCATCGATTTTTAAAGGATGCGGCCTAAGGAGTTCCGCGGCACAGAGGGGATCCTGTACGCCGACGACTGGATCGAGCATATAGAGGGCATCTTCAGGCTGGCGATGATCCCAGCTAGCATGCAGATAGAGGCAGCGGGCAGCCAGATGTTCGACCTTGCCCTTACTTGGTTCCGTACGGATACGCGGATAGCAGCTCCGGGATTGACTTGGGAGGCTTTCAAGAGGCTTTTTAAGGAGAAGTTCTTTCCGGACGTGGCTCTCAGTGCATTGGAGAGTCAGTTTGAGGCGCTCGTCCAGGGGAGTATGTCAGTGGACGAGTATGCAGCGGAGTTCTGCCATCTGGACAGATTTATCGAGGGGTTGTCTAAGGCAGCGAAGGCGCGGAAGTTTCGTAAGGGCTTGGTCATGGCGATCAAGTCCTTGACCAGGAGCGACAGCGAGGCGACCTTCGAGCAGATTGTCAGTGACGCACCGAGGGCTGAGGATGATTTGGAGCTGAAGACGAAGAGGAGAAGAGATGCTTCAGGAGCAGGTAGCAGTGCAGGCCCAGCCAAGAGGCCATTCCAGCAGATCCAGCAGCACCAGGGTTAGGGTCGTGCGCCCTTCCGGCAGGCACCCCAGCAGCAGAGGCAGGGTCAGCAGCAGGGCCAGAGGCAGCCCATCGTTTGCCCTTTCTGTAAGAAGCCAGGGCACGGATGGGACATATGCAGAAAAAGGTTGGGCAGATATTTATTGTGTGGCGCAGCAGATCACCAGCTGAAGGATTGTCCTTCAGCGCTTGCCCGTCCAGCTCAGGGCGAAGGAGCCGCTCAGAGGGCACCAGCCAGAGCACCTGCAGCACAGCAGATAGGTCAGCCTTTGCAGACTCAGCAGCAGAGTTTCGCCCAGCACCAGCAGCAGCACCGAGGAGGACAGCAGGGTCGAGCTTTTGCCCTGACAATAGACGAGGCCGAGCCAGTTGGTGATGTTATCTCAGGTTCTGTTCTTCTTGATTCCATTCCAGCTCTTGCTTTATTTGATTCCGGTGCTTCCCATAGCTTTGTGTCTGTATCTTTTGCTGTTAGACACCATCTTGTTGCTGAACCTTTAGCTAGACTCTACAAGATCACGACCGGGGGTGGTATCATCCTAGTCCGTGATGTCTGCAGAGACCGGAGAGTTACCTTGGGAGGCCGGGAGTTGAGTGTGTGCCTACTCGTAATGCCACTTCCGAGCTACGATATTGTACTCGGGATGGATTGGTTGAGTACGCATTGTGCTAGTATAGATTGTCGTGGAGGCAGAGTTTTGTTCAGTCCGCCAGGTGAGCCAGAGTTTCAGTTTGCCAGAGGAGCAGCGGAGCAGACCGAGGGAGTCTTCTGCGGAGCCCTGGTGGTAGAGCCAAGGTCGCTACATCCACTGATAGAGGAGTACATGGATGTCTTTCCGGAGGAGTTGCCAGGGTTACCTCCGGACAGAGACGTGGAGTTCTCTATAGACTTGGTGCCAGGCGCGGAGCCGATATCCCAGCACGTCTATAGAGTTAGCAACAGTGAGCTGATAGAGTTGAAGAAGCAGGTGGATGAGCTATAGGACAAGGGATTTATCAGATCTAGTTCTTCTCCGTGGGGTGCTCCGGTACTTTTTGTGCCGAAGAAGGATGGGTCGATACGGATGTGTATCGACTACAGGGCTCTGAACAACCTCACAATCAAGAACAAGTATTCGCTGTCGCGTATTGATGATCTTTTTGACCAATTGAGCGGAGCGAGGGTGTTTTCCAGGATTGATCTGAGGACAGGCTACCACCAGGTGAAGGTCAGGAAGGAGGATATTCCGAAGACAGCTTTTCGGACCAGATATGGACAGTATGAGTTCTTGGTGATGTCGTTTGGGTTGACTAATGCCCCGGCAGTGTTCATAAATCTGATGAACAAGGTGTTCCATCAGCATCTGGACAGGTTTGTGGTGGTGTTTATAGATGATATCTTGGTGTATTCGAAGACCCCAGAGGAGCACGAGGAGCATCTGAGGATAGTGTTGGAGACTCTCAGGAAGGAGAAGCTTTATGGAAAGCTCTCGAAGTGTGAGTTCTTCCTTGACAAGGTTGAATTCATTGGTCATGTGGTGACTGGAGAGGGTATCTCGGTGGATCCGAGAAAGATCATGGCAGTTGAGGCATGGAGTGCTCCGAGTTCAGTAGCCGAGGTCAGGAGTTTCTTGGGACTGGCAGGTTACTACAGGAGATTTGTTCAGGATTTTTCCCGGATTGCAGAGCCATTGTCCAGGCTGACTCGGAAGGACGTGGAGTTTATTTGGTCAGAGGAGTGCCAGATCGCCTTTGACGAGCTGAAGAGAAGGTTGACGACAGCTCTAGTGTTGACGTTGCCATCAGGTTCTGGAGGATTCACTATCTATAGTGATGCATCGGGGAAGGGACTGGGTTGTGTGTTGCAACAGAATGGGAGGGTGATTGCCTATGCTTCCAGGCAATTATGTCCTCATGAGAAGAACTACCCTACCTACGATTTGGAGTTGGCAGCGGTCATCTTTGCTCTGAAGTTGTGGAAACACTATTTATACGGAGAGCGTGTGGAGATCTTCACAGACCACAAGAGCTTGAAGTATGTGTTTACCCAAAAAGAGCTGAACATGAGGCAGAGGAGATGGTTGGAGTTGATGAAGGACTTCGACATATCGTTGCAGTATCATCCAGGAAAGGCGAACGTAGTTGCGAATGCATTGAGCAGGTATCCGATAGCTATGTGCCTGACTACAGATCGTTATCTTCTGGCAGATCTAGAGAGCTTGGGCATTGAGGTGATAGTGCCTGGAGTTGAGATGCAGATATGGGGACTGCAGATTCAGTCAGATTTGGTAGACCGGATCAGGACTACACAATTTGAGGATGAGTCCCTGAGGAGCATCAGGGCGCAGGTTCAGATGGGATTAGCAGATGACTTCACCATTGCTGATGATGGTTCTTTGTGGCACGGTACCAGGTTGTGTGTGCCGAGTGGGTCGTTGCGCGAGGAGGTTCTCCAGGAGGCGCATCGATCCCAGTACTCTATGCATCCCGGTGCCAATAAGATGTATAGAGATCTGAGACAGCATATATGGTGGTACGGGATGAAGCGGGAGGTAGCACGCTTCGTATCCCGATGTTTAGTGTGCCAGCAGGTGAAGGCGGAGAGGCAGAGGCCGGGAGGTTTGCTCCAGCCGTTACCCATTCCGGAGTGGAAATGGGAGCATGTGACCATGGATTTTGTTTTTGGACTTCTCCGTTCTCCAGGCGGGAAGGATGCGATTTGGGTCATCGTGGACAGGTTGACCAAATCGGTCCACTTTCTACCATTCAAAGTGGGTACGTCTACAGAGAGGCTAGCAGAGATGTATGTGCGCCAGATAGTCAGACTGCATGGAGTTCCAGTGAGCATATTATCAGATCGGGACAGTCGCTTTACTTCGCATTTCTGGAGGAGTCTGCAGGCTAGCTTGGGCACATGCGTCCCAGGCTCCATGCGGTCCATGCATCTCTGGCCCCTTGCATCCTAGACTCCGTGTGTCCCATGCGTCTCTGGCCACATGCGTCCCAGGCTCCATGCGGTCTATGCGTCTCTGGCCCCCATATGTCCTATGCATCTCTGGTCACATGTGTTTCAGACTCCATGAAGACCAAATCTTGCTGTTACGACAAGAGTGATTCTCTCCAACCAAGTGTGGACTATGAGTCAAGCTGACCAAGTCTCGCCCACAAAGGACGAGAACCACCGAGATCTTCAGCAACGAAAATCCTAACAAGCGTCTGTGTGGCAGCTTGGCCTGCTTACGGTTACAGTTATACCCTGTTAAGAAGGGGCATGTAGCACCCTCTAACATCCATGCGGCCCAACACATGCGCGCCCAGGGGTGACTATAAATATTAGGGTACCACACCCATATAGAAGGGCTATCGGCGAACTTACAGTCAAGCAAGAGAGAAGAGCTTCCTCCTCTTGCATCGGATCGTCCACGGATTAAGAGAGTTGCTACACTCCTAACCCTCCATCGCCACTCCCCAGAAAATAAATTTGTACTTAGATTGTCTGCCTATGACCTCTTTGTACGCTCTTTTTATTTGTTAATTAAATTAAGCTCTCTTAGAACTTTTGAATTTAATGGCGAACACATACAAGCTCTTCCTCAACCGGCAAATCAAGTGTGACTTTTCTTTTTCACAGAATCCCTCTGGCTGCTCCATGTTCAACTCCTCCTCAAGATCACCGGGGAGGAATGTCGTCTTCACGATCATCTGCTCAACCTCCAAGTCAAAACTGGTTGCCAATGCTAACACCACCCGAATAGACGACTGGTTGACGACTGGCAATTTTTTTAATCATAATCTATACCCTTCTGCTGACCGTAGCCTTTAACTACCAGTCTCGCTTTGTATCGAGGGCGAGTAGCATCATCTGTCTGCTTCACTCTGAATATCCATCAATTTTTCAAAGCCTTCTTGCTCTTTGGCAACCACATCATCTCATAAGTAGAATTCGCATGTAAGAAACTCATCTCCTCTTGTATAGCTTCCATACACTCCTGCCTGTGTTCGTCTTCCATAGCCTCTGCAAAATATTTGGGCTCTCCCCCATCAGTCAGTAGCACATACTCACCTGGTGAGTATAGATGGTCGACGCTCTCTATCTCTCCTCCTCAACGAAACCACTAGTGCTAGTTGTATATCAACATCCTCCTCCCCTTCGGGAACTACCTTTTTGACATGCTCATCCTCCTGAGGGTCACCCTGACCACCATCAGCAGGCTGATAATCAAGATTGGGAGCAACTTCATATACTGGCTTCCTCATAACTAGATCCTCTGCGATGTCCTCTGAAAATTGCTCGAAGTAAAATAACTTTAACTCAGGCAATTCCTCAGCCTCAAAAGGTATCTCAGAATCCTGAGTGTTGGTCATGGTCTGATCCTCGACGAATACCACATCCATGATTTTGTAGAGCTTTCTTCCCACTAGGTCATAAAGTCTATAGCCAAACTCATCCCGACCGTAGCCGACAAAGACGTACCGCCTCGTCTTCGGCTCAAGTTTGGATCTCTCATCCTTTGATACATGCACGGAGGCCTTGCAACCAAACACTCGCAGGTGATTGTATGACGGCTCTTTGTCATACCATACTTTGTCAGCCACATCATCCTGTAAAGGAGTACTAGGAGATAAATTAATAATATAAGCAGTTGTGTAAAGTGCCTTACCCCAATAGATGTCTGGCAAGTTTGCTTCTGACAGCAAATATCGTACCCTCTCTATCAGCGTCATGTTGTTCGCTCCACTACACCATTGAGATGAGGTATCTTCGACGGAGTCTTCTGGTGTCGTATCCATTGCTCTCTACAATAAGCATCAAAGGAACCAATGTAGTCGCCGACATTGTCGGACCGAACACATAGTAGCTTCTTGTTCGTCTCTTTTTCAATAGAGGCCTGAAACTGTTTGAAAGTGGGCAGCACATGATCCTTAGTCTTTATGGCATTGACCCAAACCTTCCTGGAACAGTCATCAATAAATGTTACAAAATAAGAGACACCACTAATGGATTTTACCTTCATAGGACCGCAGACATCCGAGTGAATCAACTCGAGCAACGCCGACTTTCTTGAACTTGGATAACTTTGGAAAGACACAATATTTTGATTTTTTGCCAAACAGTGCGTACATCTCTCCAAATTTGTAGACTTTAGTCCTGGAATTAGCTTTCTGTTCACTAAGTAGTTCATCACATTCTCGCTGATATGGCTGAGCCGCCCGTGCCACAACTCAGTAGACGCATCAGTAGCCGTGTTCACCTCATGTGCCCCATGTGCGCTCCCTTCCATATAATAGAGTCCGAACTTCTTGCTTCCTCTGGAAATGACCACCAAACCTCCGAAAAGCTTCTATTGATCATTCCCGAAGAGGTTGAAGAAACTCTCTTCATCCAACCATCCAACCGATACCAGGTTGAAACGGATATCATGGACATGATGGACATCTTTGAGAACCACTACCAAAATACAGAGATTTAGCGACAGAATATTGGCGATGGCTGATATCTGATGCCAAATAGCGATGTCTCAGTGGTATTATAACGACCAAATACAATCAATCAAAAATTTAATATAATTATGTCGCCAGGTCGTCGCTATGTCATTACCGGATTGTGCCACATTATGCGGGAACTACGCGATAAACCTTTACGAGAGATTGGCGACGGCTACTCGATTGCGGTGACGTACTAGGACGTCGGTGGTCCGTCTCCTATGTCTGTGCCCTAAGTTAAAAGAAAACATGGTTGTCATGACCCGCACCCGAAAATTTGGGCATGAGTACGTGGGTACGTCCAGCCTACGCCGCAGAGTCGGCGGTAGTACGCTGTCTAGGTCATATCCACAGATAATTAAATCTAGCTCATTCACATAATAATGAAATAGGCCAAGGTAATAACAGGAAAAGGAATGCTAAGATTTCATAAACAGAAAGTGACAACAGATCCAGAGTTATTACAAAATCAGAAATTAAATCGGGGACAAACCCGATTACTATGATGAAAGGAAAATAAATAACTACTGCTAACTACTCCGCAGGAGTAGTCTCCTGTGTGGGAACCAGCTCCGCAACTGTATCATCTATTCCCCCATAGGGGCCATAATAGGTAGGGGCAAGGTCCTCATCATCGCCTAAATCAACGGATCCAGTCAGGAAAGGAGCAAAGTACACAATGCACAACAAGATTAAACTAAATATTTATGACAATTAGAAAAGAAACTGACTAAGTATCATATTAAGAATATGCATAAAAGAAGCAACAATAACTAAGAGTTAATGCTATAAACAGGAATATGAGTAAACAGGAATAATATGAGACAGGAAATGAAACTACAATAAGACAACAGGAACTGCAACAAGACAAAAAGCTATGTGTGTGAACTTGTGTTTATTTTAGAATACATAGTTGGCATGTAGGGGTTTATAAGGCTAATCCGGCCGTCATAGACGGCTATTAAACATGAATAATCGAGATTCGGCTGAGGGTACAGTCACGTACCAACAACTATTAGTCACGACAGGGGAAAGGGTAAACTACATGCCTTCTAGTATTCTCCTACCCGACACGAAAAACAAGACATGAACTCCAGTATTCAAGACATGAAATCCAGTATTCTAACACTACATGTAATCATCAATGGTACTAGTAAAGTAGGGAATTAATTATCACAATATAAAGATTAAACTTTGAAGTGCAGGTACTTGCCTGATGTTTGGATCCAACTACGGTTATGAGTCTCGGGAAAATTTCCAGAAATGTGTCCAGATACTGAAATAAATATTACTATCATGTTCAGAAGATATCAAATAGCTAGAAACGCCTGTCCTTGGATTCAATTTGGAGACAAGGGCAAAAACGGTAATTTCGGGTCAAAACGGGGTCCGCATGTGGGCCCGCTTTGCACCGAAAAATGTGTCAGGGTCAAAGGTCTCCAAATTCACCAAACTTAGTGTCAACAGGTTAGGAACGATGATACGAACCCAACGGAACTTCCAGAATTGGATTCCAATGAGCCGATCACAAAATCGCCCGTCGAGCGGGGCCTGTGGGGCCCACGACACGCGATTTCGTCAACGTTCTCAGAATCGAACCAAACTTGACCCACAGGACCAGCGTATTGCTACGAGTCCGATGGCGCAAGTTTCGTCTCGATCCGACGTGTGTACACAAAGTTAGGGTAAATTGCAGAAAAGTCGGATACGGGGCGATGTCCGCGGATACGCGTTGATTTCGGTGTGCACGCACACCCGAATCAGCTTCCGCAAAATTCCACACGTCCGTATCAACGCTGCGCACGTATCTGTGAAGACCGCGCACGACCAAGTCATCTCGTTTGGCGGGGCGTACCCAGTTCCGGGGTGAATCGGGTCGATGTTTTTCCTGTTTTTGGATCGCGGTGTGCGATCACCACAGGACGCGATATCCCGAGCTGTTTATCCGAGCACCGAGAGGGTCATACAGGCTTCACAACACAATTTACGGAATTGAAAACGGGGCAGCGAGGAGAAAGATATGAGTACCTGAACAGGGCTCGAGAAACCGGGTATTTTTGTGTCCGTGTCGTGTCCGACACGCCACACGAAGAATTGGAATTAGGGTTAGGGTTTTCTGATTTGGGGACTGCCGGCGGCGGCCCGGCCGGAGGAACGCCGGGGAGGCTGGGAGCGGTTCGTCGGGCTGCTGGGACGCGGCTGGTGGTCGGCGGCGCGCCGGGGACGGCTGGCCGGAGGCGGCTCGAAGGGGGGTGTTGCTGCCGCTGCTGTCGTTCGGGGCGCCGGAGACGTCGTGAGGTGGCGGAGGAAGGAGAGGAAAGAGGAGGAGGGGGCTAGTCGGGGCGGAGCTGGGGCAAGGCGGCCGGTGGCGAGGGTGGCGGTGAGCTCGGGGTTAGGGCGGAGTTCTGGGCGGTCGGTGGTGGCCGGGGAAGAAAGGGGGGGTTTAAATAAGGATAGGAGAGGGAGGAGGTCACCGAAAATGGTGGAGGAGGGAGGGGGTCGTGGCCGTGGGGTGCGGGTGCTGACGCGGAGACGTGGCCGGGGTAGCGCGGCGGCGCCGGCGGCGGAAAAGTCGGGGAAGGAACGGGTCAGGGGGAGGCTGGGGAACGGGTCAGCGGGCGCGGGTTCGGGTGCGGGTTCCGGGTTGGGCGGACCCGCCCGACCCGCTAGGGGTGGCTGGGCTGGGCTGCTGGGCTTCGGCCCACTGGGCCGGGCCGGCCAAAAAGAAAAAAAAAATAATAGCAATAATAATAATAATAATAATAATAATAAAAACAATTAATTAATTAATAATTAGTTTAAATAGTTTTTAGGCATTTAAAAATAGGTCTGAGGCCCAATTAATTTCAGAAAAATTACCCTAAGTCCAGTTTTTCATTTTACTCTCAAAAATATTATTTCCATGATATTTTAATATATTTATTAGCAATTAAAAATCATTTAATAATTAGAATCCTGATTTTAATTACAGAAAATTCCCAGAAAAATTCCAGAAAATTGTGAAAAAAATCCAAGTTTAATATTTTTTGAAAAATCAGGGGCTTACAATGGTCGATCAAAATTTAATATTTTGATCGACCACACTCTCTCTCATCTCTCACTCGACTTTCCCTCCCTCCCTCTCTCCGGCTTTCCCCTTTCCGTTGTCCCCTCTCTCCGGCGACCCCCTTCCTGTGGTCCTCTCTTCTCCGACGATCTGCTTTCTCTGGTCCCCTCTCTCTGCTCCAATGTGGTCCTGCCCACTCCTCTCCGTTCATGTTCCCCCTCTCGGCTACTCCGTACCCCCTCCTCCTCCATCATTTTCCCTCCTCCTCCAACGCGTCCCCTCCCACTGTAAGTTCTAGATCATTTGATCTCTCAATATATGTTGCTGTTGACATTTAGGGTGTACCATTTGGGGATGATTTATGTGATAATTTCTTGTTACTACTCGACATTTGGGGATAATTTCTATGACGATTTCTTGTTATTGCTTGAACTACGTGATCAAAATTTTTGTCATCGTATTTGTCATAAACTTGTTGAGGCTTGCAGTACAGATTTAATATGAGGGCAGTTGTGCAGACTTTACAACAACTGTGATTATATATGTGACTGCATAGTGAGTGTATGATATATTAGTGTGATTATATGAGGTTGAGTGACTAGGTATCAATATATCCATGATACGTGGATGTGAGGAAGAGAAGAGGTCTGTGGCACAGTGTGTTATGGGTGTATGAGTGTGAGGATAAGTAGTATCAGTGAGTACTAAGCTTTTGGGGGTAGAGCTCGGGTCTATAGGTGTTTGCAACTTTGGATGAACAACCACCATAGAAAAATGAGTTCATAAGATCAAAATTTAGATTGTCACAGCATGTCCTAGCTCCAACTAAAGAATATCATACAAACTAATTAGAAAATTTGAATTACTTCTCTAGGAAGCAAGGACTTGGCCCAATAACGATGAGGCATAGTCCATGCAGTCATTTGACTGGCGAGGTAGAGACCAGGTAGCCGTAGATAACATTGACTGTCCTTCGGCCTCCATTTTTTATATTGTGAGCTGATGTCTTAACATTACATTATGTGGGTTCATCTTAATTCTGTTATATCATTCAGATACTATATATGATAAGAACATATACTACATTGATGTACAGAACTTAGATGATTCACACTAATGTATGCTAGAATAAATTTTGGGTAGTGTTCTGAGCCATCGATAACCGAATTCATGTAGATACTATGCAAAAAGGTATCATATTGAAAAAATATCATGTTGTAATTTTTACCTGTTTCTCTACCTTTTGCTATGGTAGAATACGCAAAGTACGGATTACAATGCTTTTAGAATGCCCATCTAATGTCGTATGTGCATCTAATTGCTTCTGTGTATTTTATCTTATGATACAAAAAAATTTATACCCACCAAGCAATAGATCGTTACTTGGTTTGTCGTATGTGAATGTACATGCAGCAACACGAGAGCATGATTGGTCTGAGTGACAATTTTAAGGCATGCATTGAAGTATTTCTTAATTATGCCATGAGCAAATTTGATTACATGGATGGTCCAAAAATTAAGTGTCCATGTACTTATTGTCGTAATAGACGTTACAAAAAAGTGGTGATTGTGAGGAAGCATTTAACTCTTAAGGGTTTTGTATGTGATTACAACATGTGGGCATCACAAGGTGAACTTTATGCGGAAAGATAGTCTATTTTTATTGTGGATGCTGCTACTGATGTTGCCATAGAAGATGATGTAGATTATGTTGAATATGGCAACTACAACTTGGTTATGAGATATGGTGCATGATGCGGCATGGCCTAATTTTAATTCGGAGGATCTGAATCCCGATTCATCTACCGTACGAAGCACGTGTCGGTGGACCTATTCAGTATCGATGGATGTATCCATTTAAAAGGTAAAATATTAATATAAGACGTATTTTGATTAACAAATTAAGTAGATTTTTACTCTAAATTAATTCAAACTAATGTGTCTTTCTAGGTACCTTCACAATCTTAAGAAGAAAGTTAAAAATAAGGCTCATATAGAGGCTTCGATATGTGAAGCATATATTATCGAGGAGGTCTCAAACTTCTGCTCAATTTATTTTGGTACTCATGTCGAGGCAAATCGAAATAAAGCTCCAAGGAATGACGAAGACGTAGGAGATGCACGCTATAATGGAAGCTTATCGATATTCAATATGAGGGGCAATCCTATTGGGGCTAGTAAAAAACGGTTGTTGGGTGACGATGAGTTGGATGCAACTCATAGATATGTATTGTTAAATTGTGACATACAAGAAGTGAGAGATTTGGAGATGTAAGTGACTAGAATTTGATAGTTATCTCTAATATTATCAATGAAATATACGAACTCATTTTGATTATATCTCTCAGTATATTTATAGATGAAGTTAAAATGAGGACACCCAATATTAATGAGGAGAAACTTCAAAGAGAGGTCGTTTGTAACTTTACGTCCTGGTTTAGCAAATATATAAGCAACTCAGATAATATGTTAAATATACTGCCTCTACCATTTCTGTATGTGTCGCTAAATAATATGTCTATTATCGACGTGTGTTTACTGGTTTTCTTGCCTGGAACAACACTCATAAATGAGAGCCTTCGTTATTTGGCATTGGGACCGATTAAGGAAGTAAGGACTTGGCCAGGCTATGTCATTAATGGCTTCAAGTTTAAAGCAACTAAAAATCCTATAAATACTGAATTTCTTACTGACGGCTTGAATACAAAGGATTATGTTGTTTATATAAGAGGGACCATCTACGATGACGAACCAAACTTTGACTATTATGGTGTACTTCGGGATATTATAGAGTTACAATATCTGGCCCCATATGCCATGAATAGTGTGATATTCAAATGTGATTGGTTAGATACAACACAAAATCAATGATGGAAAATTAATAAACAATTTAGATTTGTCGATATAAACCATCGCGGGAGATATAGAGGGTCTGACTCGTTTGTGATAGCAAGTCAAGTTGTTCAAGTCTACTATATAAGTTACCCGAGGAGTCGTAGAGATCAATTTGATTGGTGGACGGCATGTAAGACTAAAACTAGAAATATGTTCAATGTTAGAGACCCAGCATACCAGGAGAACCAGGTCGAAGAGCCTCAATATTTGGGACAACAGTCGAAAAAAGATGTCGTGGATAATATTGATGTTGAATCTATTATCGAGAAAAATAGAGAGGGGGAAGAGGTTGATATACAAGATTTATCTCACAACCAGATAATTGGCCTTGTTCACGACTAGGAAGACGTCTCTGAAGAAGAAGAAGAAGAAGAAGAAGAAGAAGAAGAAGAGGAGGAAGAATATGAAGAAGAGCTTGATGAGGATGATGACGACGACGATGATGATGACGATGATGATGACGACGATGACGATGATGATGGCGATAATTAGACCTATGTTGTTTACATATTGTACCTAGAGATGGAGTTTAATTTTGTTACTAAAAATACTTCTCTTACTGAAAATACTTTTATCTCAGTTTTCATAGTTGTTTTGTTGGTTAGTTCTATTTATTAGATGTCCATCTTGTTGCTTAGTTCTATTTATTAGATGTCTATTATGTTGATTAGTTCTATTTATTAGATATTTATATATGTGAATCGTGATCGTAGATGGCTGGTGGTCGTAGTCGCGATCGTGGTGATCGTAGCCGTTGACGTGATCGAGGTGGTCGTGATCTTATATACTACCCAGGGATGGATTATCTCCTCGATCACGTGATCCCGATACCCCCTTGTCGGTCGTAGGCACCTCCATCTTGTCGTTGGCTACAGGTACAGACACTCCACCATTTGTCACATACGTCCCCGGTGCTCCATCATCGATATCTATGCCCCCGTCATCATCTGATGCAAATTTCCGCACCCCATCGTCAGTTCGTCCATCAGATACTCCGGCAGCTGTACGATGGGCCCCAGAGTATCCAGACTTTGAGTATGATGCTAGTGGTCGATATATCCCCCGACCGGGTGGTCCTCCGACACAACCAGAGAGACCAGAGGAACATTTCAGAAAGGAGCTTTGGCCCGCGACCAAAGAGCTGTAAGTAAATTTATATATTTCATCTGATGCAATTAATTTTATATGTTTCATTTATTTATTCAACTAAATAATTTGTTGTTGTTTTTTTGTAGGTTTTTTTTCCTACGGTGCTACTCTAACACTTGGAAAAATTATTAAGGGGAACTACCACGGCCCTACCTTAGATTCTCCGATGTGCCACCCGACATGCAGTATATATGGCTTGACCAGATGAAGGTATATGTGATCTTTTCTTTTATTCTATTTATTAATTATTTTTAACTCTATTTATATTAATTTTTAATTGAATTTGTATGTCAAAAAATTTACTGGTGGCCTGAGCATCGCTATGCGAAGATCAGGAAGACATATTGCGGCGCCTGTAGCAAGAAGATGCGGGATGCGAAGGATGATTTGAAAAAAAAGTAAATGCTGAAAATGGCAAGAAACCCTGGATCCGTGATGATTTTTGGGAGAAGATGCAGAAGGAGCTCGATGCTTCTGAGTTCAAGAAGAGGTCCGAGAAAGGGAAGAAGGTGCGATCTCATGGGAGTATGCATACTGGTGGATCGATCCCTATTGCTATGCACCATCGAAACCTGGTAAGATAACACAAAGTACTTAAATATTTTCATTATATAGTTAAATAACATTAATTATCAAGCTAATATATTTTCTTAATGTTTCGTACACAAGCGGAGAAGCTGGCGAAGGAGGGGAAGATCCCTCTAGTATCAGTTTCACCGATGTTTTTGAGAATACGCACAAGAGAAGAAAGGACGGGAGCTACGTGGACGCGAAGGTCAGCAAGACTGCTATAAGTATTTCGATTTATATTATAAGTTAGAATAATATGAGGTATTAGAATTTATATTACAAGTTAGAAGTCCATTAGAAAATTAAGCACGGGTCATTGGATAGGCTGTGTTCCAGTCTCTGTAGACTAAGAGCGCCTCTCGGGCCACTCAGGATGGGGTGGAAGAGAGTGTCGCTGAGTCTTCTCCCGCCACAACTTCCTCTTCCATAGCCGCTTGGATGAACAATCTTTTTGTACAGGCCGCTGGCAGAAGAGGGAAAGGAGGACGCGTCTACGGCACTGGCTCCTTGGCGTCGCAGATGTCGGTATACTCGAGACCTCCACCGCCGACGTCTTCTGCTGCGGCACAACCTGATAGGATAGAGCAAATTATTACGGTGATGACCACATTGCAGGCTACAGTGGTGGGTATCAAGGAGTCGATCAGCAGCATGCAGGCCCCCATAGAGCATGGTTCTTCCGTTGTTCGTGCTCCTTCCGTTGTTGTCCCTGGCGCCACAACTTCTGGTGCTTCTGGTGCCTCTGCTACTTCTACTACTGCTTCTGGCCCTATTCTATCTGCTGACGCAGTGATGAGACTCCTAAGTTTATTGTTGCCGGAGGCGTTAGGTTCACTTCCATCTGAATTAATGAATAAAATTCCTTCGGACGTCCTCGAACGTTTACGTGACCAGGGAACACCGCCAGATCGATGATTTTCTTTATATTTGATATTTATTTGTGTTGTAGCAATCGTGGACTTGTAGATATTGCTTATTTGTGTTATCGTGATCGTGGACTTGTGGATATTGTTCATGTATGCAAATAATTTTATTATATTAATTATATATCTTTTCTGAATTATGTCTCGTGTATGTTTCTAGCGTGTATTTGTCTCGTTGAATGACTGATTGGATGGAAATTCTACAGCGGGTTGCGCTGGGTGGTTGATATATTGATAGTGTTTAACAGGTTTTATATAAACCAAACATGCTGGGATATCTGTATTTAAAAGTTTTTTTTTTGCAGTTATGTGCATATTAACGACGGGCATCCGTCGACTTAGCGGCTGCCTATGGCGTACTTGCGACACGCTAACGACGGATACAACATTCGCCAAGTAAATTTTTATTCTTGGACGACGGATTACCGACACACGTCGACGGATAGGCGACTTTCTTCCGACAGTAAGTAATGTCGTTATTCCGTCGCCAACTTGAGTATCATACTTTTTTTCAGTATCAGGAAAATAAATAATGTCGTTACAACGACGCTAAACCGATGTCATTTTTGACGCAAATCCGTCACTATCTAGACTTCATTATAAACTAAATTACTGTCGTATATACGTTGCTAAAGTGCCGCTTAATGAATCTGTTGCTGAAATATCGCATAGACGTCAACTAAATCGACGTCCCAATTATGCCAGTTTGTAGTCAAAATTTTGACTAATTGGCGACAAAATCTTTTAGCGACGTGGTGTTTACCGATGGGTATTTTTTGTCTAAATACCGTCCCCGGGTAGTCGCTGATAGTAAATAGCGATATTTTGGCAACGAAAAAAGATGTTGTTATTCCTCTGTATTTTAGTAGTGAACAAGAACTGCACTCGTCTTTGTCTTCAAATGTACATCTCCAACAACAACAGCTTTTGACGCATCTCCGTTGTCCATCTTCAGCACTCACAGTCGCCTGTTGTGTAAGTAGCAAATAGTGCCCTGTTAGGAGATACGTGCGCTGAAGCACCTGAGCCCACCAATCAAGAGTTGTCATCGCAGGCGAGGTTCATAACTACCTCATCACTTACAATGATCGCGTCGTCTCCATGTGCCGAGGCCACCACTGTAGTGTTCTCACTTTGCTTTTCCTTGTCGCCCTTATTCTCCCTCTTCCAAGGGAAATAGTTCTGCTTGATGTTGCCCTTCTTATCACAATGGTAACACTCCGAGTTCTAGTACCGACCCTTGGACTTGCCCCTGCTCTTGTCTCTACCACCATCTGGACCCCTGCTCTTTCTCCTTCTGCGGTTCTCTGAAACTAACGCCTCTTAGTGGGATGTGGATGAAGTACCTCGAGAACGTCTCTGCGTCTCTTCATTCAGTACCCCGCTCTTGGAAAACACCAGACTGACCACGCCTTCCGGAGCAGAAACGATCATAGACACTCGTACGGTTTTCCACGAGTCTGTCAATGTACACAGCAACCATTGTCCATGTACTTCGTCGTCGAACTTGACTTCCATCGAGGATAGCTGGTCCACCATGCCCTGGAACTCACTCTAGTGATCCGTAATAGACGTACCATCTTTGTACCGCAGACCCATCATCGTTCGGATCAGAAACAACTTGTTTACATATTTAGTCAATATTTGGAATATTCTATTTTTATACTTAATCTGTCCTTTTTCTATCTCACTTCTACTGGTCTTCTTTGAGATTCCAGCTTATCCCACAGCGCCTTCGTATGCTCAATATTGGCAACATGATTGTACACGTTCTCGTCAATGAACTATCTTATGTACCCGCACACCTGTATGAGCTCGAACTTCCATCCTCTTCGGATTTGTCACTGGACTTCTCGGACGCAAATACTGGAAGATGCAGCTTCATGATGAACAATAAATTCTTCATCTTGCTCCGCCAATAATGATAGTTTGTAATGTTCAGGTTTACCATGTGCACCGGCTTCGCGTCCATCTCTCCTTCCTAGTTTGCCTGTCATCTCCTGACCTCTCTGAACTCCAAAACCTGGCTCTGATACCACTTTATTGGGAACGAAAGCGCGAAAACCGTTTCCCAAACCAAGAAGCCATGCGAGAGAACCGAGCAAAAGTACACAAACCAAAAACGTCAAAAATAAATCTCAGACACAGAGATTTTTACGTGAAAAAACCAAAGAAAAAAAATCACGGGACGGTCGGAATCAAACCCTGAAAAGCCTCAACTAATGGAATAAGAAATACACCGAATTCTTACAAACTTCTCACCGATCCAAACGGATCACCACAACTCTTTAGAATAGAAAATAGATCACAGACAAATGAAGAACGGAGATGACGAGAAAAGAATTACCCGAAATCGATCTCCTCTTCGAAATAGCCTTCAATCTCTTCCTCTCTCCTTCTAATATTGTAAAAGCACTCTTGCCTCCTTTTGTAATATTTTTGAGATATGAGATTTATTTTAGGGTTAGGAGACACCTAATATATATAGCCTCAAACCCACAACTAGTATTCATATTATATATAGGAATACACAATCCAAATCCATTGACATATTCCAATTATATGTAGTAATATACAATCCAAATCTAAATCCATTGACATATTCATATTATATGTAGGAATATTCAATCCAAATATATTGAGGTATTCCTATTATATCTAGGAATACTCAATCCAACTTCGGAATATTTTTCATTTAGATTGGGATCTTCACCCACTCCGACAGCATCCTCCCTAATGGTTATGAATTCGAACCACAGAAAAAGTAATTAATTTCCAGTAGGAAATTAACTTGCTCCAGAGGTGCATGTGCGGGCCAGACGGGCAGGATGCGAACGCGGATCGTGCGTCGGGACGGGCCTCCGGTTCGAATGCGAGCCTTTGGGATGGAATGTGGCATTTGGCCGGGATGAGACATTCTGACTGAGTTTGTAAGTCGTTCGGATCAGGTTAGTGGACCTTCGAATTGAGTTTGTAGACATTCCGATCATTGTTGTTGAATACGGAATAAAAATTACATTAAAAAAAAAACTTTTCAGAGTCACTTTTCATGATTCTAAAAAGAGAGCTTTTAATTATAAAAAAGATATTCTTTTTCTTTTTGATATTGTTCAATGACTACAGTGTGTTCCTATGATTTCTTAATCTTTTTTCCCACTTCCCTAAGCCTCCAAAGCAGGGGGGTATGGAGCATATGGTAGAAAACTTGGAGATTATTGACTTGTAATTAAGGGATAATCTAGATTAGACGCCTCGTGCTAATCCACCAGTTACTGAGGATGCTTAATCTATAATCACTGCCACACTGTATTTAATTGATTGCTCCTACACCAACATGCAAATATTTTAAGTTTCTGTCAGTGGTACCATGTAATAATGCTATTTGTATGTACTGAGAATAATGATATCCATTTCTTCTAAGTGTTCCTTCAAACCATTCACCTTTAGAACATTCACGGTGGAAGTGGATCCAAGTGCTACATTTTTGTTTCAATCAAATTTTGTAGCACTTGAGGGCTGCAGTGGGTTCTTGTCCACACTTGAAAATACTAGCAAGTCAAGAATTTCTCCAGCATGTCCTAGCAAGTGAATTGTACCCAATTGAGCCCACCAGCAAGAAAAAAAAAATAAGAGAAAAAAAGAAGAAGAGAGGAGGTTAATTTGGAGTATGCATTTGGTGTATTATTTTGAGTGTAACATTGTGTGTCAGTATCAAAATGACACTAAAAAAGTAATAATTTATATAATTTTAAAAAAAAATTGAAATATGATATGAAGTATCCTCACTATGGATGCTCTTATGTGACAGCTGATGTGACGGTCAATGTGGTAGTTGACATAACAAATTTTAAAATTAACATTAACATTAAATTTAAAATTAATATTAACATTAACATTAACATTAACATTAAATTTAAATTTAAAATGAACATTAATATTAATATTAAGATTAACATTAATATTAACATTAAAAAAATTGGGCGATCAAATTTTTGGGTTAAAATTTGTCATGTTAGATGCTACATAATTACTAGTTAACATGTCATGTCAACTGTCACATAAGGAGCGATGGTTTGGAGGGGTACTTTGGAGGGATGAATAACATTACTCAATTGAAAAGTTCCAAGTTGGTTTACAAAATTTTGGCAACCTAAAAAAAAAAATTTAGACAAAGGGTTTTCTATTAATATATAGAAGAAGTTGGAGGAATATTTTGTTTATCCGAGAATGCTTACTGAGTAATGAATGTGGAGAGGTTACAAGCTTAGAAGTATATATTAAACTGTTTATGGAAACTATTTATGATTTCAAATGAAACATATTGAAACATATGGGAAATTATATTTTCTTAGTTTATATACTAATAGAGCAGAACGCAACTATACAGATTATTAACTAATACTTCATGTTTTTGTAACTTGGAGTTCTTTAAGCATATATTATTTGGGATTTGGAGGCGTTATATAAGGTAGTTTTGGATATTTGAAATTGGTATTGCTTTCCAATGGCATGCCAATAACTAAAATGTTTGTACAGCAGTGCAGGTAAGTTCAGGGCTAAGATCAGTAGGTTTAAAGAAGACTTCAGATATTTGTAATATAAATGTCATCTAGAGCATTACAAAAACAAGGTACAGACTTGAAGATACATGAAACAAGTTAGGTATCCGACACGATAACATTTTTCTTGAATCAGTATTTAAGCTGAAGTGCAGGTATAATGATAACTTTTGCGAGACAGGAGGCCTTATATAAGCTAGTTTTGGATATTTTAAATTGCTATTGCTTTCGAATGGCACGCCTAGCTAAAATGTTTGTATAGTGCAGGTAAGTTCAGGGCTAAGATCAGTAGATTTAAAGATGACTTTAGATATTTGTAATATAAATGGCATCTACAACATTGCAAAACAGACTTAAAGATAAATGAAACAAGTTTGGTATCCGACACGATAACATTTTTCTTGAATCAAAATTTAAGCTGAAGTAGGTTTAAAGAAGGCTTTGGATATTTGTAATATAACTGTCATCTAGAGCATTGCAAAACTAGGTACTTGAAGATAAACGAAACAAGTTAAGTATCCGACACGATAATATTTTTCTCGAATCTAAATTTAAGCTGAAGTGCAACTGTGCAAGGTACAATGATAACTTTCGCGGGACAGGATTTCATTAACGATAATCAACGAAAGAAGAGCTTAATGGAATGATGGACAGACTCCAGCAAAAATAAAATGGACAGTGATATTGTTCCTTAGTTATATGTTAAATTAGTTTCATACCAAAATATGGATATTAGAATCAGGGTCGGTCCAGGGATAAGCCGGACAATACTTCAGACTTGGACAACTCCCTCTACTTAGAGTAACCCCCTAGGCCTAGCGTGACCTGCAAGAGGTTGGGGTTGCAGGTGGCCCCCAGAATATAAAGAAGTACCTTACAAAACTCCGGCTAGAGCAATCCAACCCTCCGGACCGACCTTGATTAGAATACTGTACTCGACACGCAGTGGTTGCTAAGGCTAGACGTGCATAGAGCACAGAAAAAGAATATACTGGTCTGTACCTATAGCTGCTTTAGCTAATTAACTGTATATTAAACTGAATCAATCATCATCACCAGACATCCTTATAGGTTTGTTGGTGTTGGTACATTGCTGGCAGCCTACTATGGATAATTGTACTCGACATGTGAGAGAATTAACACTAGCTCTGAGCAATTGGACAATCAAGCTCTCTCTATGTATCAAACTCGATCTGTTGTTTTCCGCTGCAATGACTTTGTTTCTAATTATCAATTGATCATTTACGTGAGAGAGAGAGATGAAGAATCTCAAATTAAAGTCTAGCCACAGGGAGGTATATTACTCAAGAATAGCTAGCTTCATTAAACCGATGGATCAAGCAAATATTGGTAAGCTAGCTAGCTGTTGAGCCTCTAATTAGTTGGAGGTAGACTACTGTTGAGTGGGTGCATATGAACTTTTTATAACCTATAAAAGTACTTCCATTTGCTGCATATCTTTGGTTATCATGTCAATCATCAAGCATTTCATAAGATTCTGGGTAGGACCTCCATATTGTACAGAAGATTGTAAAGTTTCCATCACACACACATGTTATTATTAATTGTGCTATAGTGATTATTCTTTAATTGGTGTTCTTGGCATAAAAGAAATCATAAAACTTTCGATTATGGCAATCCTAATTCATCTTCATTTCCTTTGAAAAGATATAATCATTTTGGTTAGATGCTAAATGACATTCTTTTAGAAATAAATACATTAATCCTCCTATATTTTATGGGTATTTCATGGACCCTCCTTTTGAAAATAATTATACGGACCACTTCTATCTTGAAAATAATTATACCGACCATCCCTCTGCTTTATATTTTATTTTTGAAATAAGGATGTTTAGTGCTATAATTCTTTATAGAAAATATAAAACATAGGGATGATCCGTGCAATTAGTTTCAAAATAAGGTGGTTAGTGTAATAAGTATAAAACATAGGGGTAGTTAACTTAAATTGTCCGATTCTGTTATCTCAACTAAAAGTTATGTTGAACTGATATTATGGAGATAAATGTCTATAAATGCTCCTAATGGCACTTTTTTTTAATGTCCTTTCTCCAAGATGGACCGTGACTATAAAAGCCACCCAGCCGTCCGGAGAAGACTTATCCGTAGGTGTCCTCCCGCACTACCACTAGGCTAGATCCTAATGACACATACTTTTCTATCTTCAAGGGTCGATCATTGCAAGTTATATCTTCTCCTCCAAGGCTTAGAAGTTTTTGGGCCGAGTTTTTTGTTTGGCCAACTTGAAAGATAGTCCTACATTGAAAAAACCTCCAAGTGAGTATTTCAATATATAATTATGCTTTGTATTAACATATGCACATTTGTGTGGTGGTCCTTGTGGTTGTCATAGGGATGTTTTCCTAGAGCAGCTAAATTTGAATTATTAAAAAAATATTTATATTTTTTGTCACTCTCTTTAAAAAAAAAATCTTAATAGCTAACTCTCGTGATTCCGACTCAGACTCGGACGAAGGGCACAAAGTGGCGCTTTAATGGTTCACTTTGCACTGTGTTGTGCTGAGTGGACAGATTTGTTAGGTAATCAATTTAAATTAATCATAATCTTTTGGGATTCGATTTGGATTTATCATAATATTTGAGATTAGGCAGCGACGACTGGATTAGGTTGGGGTTTTCACCTTTCCCTATATTATAGTCTCCTTGTTGCTCCTTTTGGAGAAAAAAAGATACAACAGAAGAGATGAGAGAGAGAGCATTCCTGCTATCTTCACCTCCTTGCCACTTGAGTTAGAAGGATTTGATACCTTTTATATATATATATATATATATATATATATATATATATAAAAGGTGTCAAAATA